>JAVJAQ010002753.1:0-47852 GCA_032362365.1 Zygogramma bicolorata
TTTCAGATGAAGTCATTAGAGAGATTCAAAATAGGGACAAATTATATAAGCAAGTAAAGGCAACTAAATCCGAATCTCTTTGGGACGAGTACAAAATAGTCAGAAATCGTGTAACCAAGTTAATTAGACAAGAAACTAGGAAATACTATGAAGAACAAATCGACGAAAATAAACATGATCCCAAAGCAATGTGGAAATCACTGAAAGAATTGGTAGGTGGAAAAAGAAACCAAAATAGAAAACAAATTATATTTGAGGGGACACACGTAAATTCCGACAAAGGAGATTTCAAATGCTTTCAATTCATTTTTTATCCGTAGCATAAATAATATTGTTGAAAACATCAGTCCGATGAACAAATTCGAAAATACAATAAATAAGTTTCCAGAAAGTACAGATAAATTTTCTATTATTCAAAAACATCACTATGCATGAGCTGAAGAAGATTGTTTCCCCGTTAAAAAAGAACTCGTGTGACAAAGATGGGATCAATCTTACCATAGTTAAACTGGCTTTCGATATCATTGGAAATAGATTTCTTGATACAATTAATTCATCTTTGACTACAGGGGTTTTTCCTGATGTATGGAAAATATCTACAGTGATTCCGATCCCAAAAATACCTAATACACAACTTGCAGCTGAACATCGTCCAATCAATACACTGCCAATACTTGAGAAATTATTAGAGCTTGCCGTCAAAGATCAACTCCTTGAATTCATCAATGCTAATGAAATACTTATTGACCAACAATCAGGCTTTAGAAAATGTCATTCGTGTGAAACGGCTCTTCAATTTTTGATATCCAAATGGAAAGTAGACATTCATGACAAGAAAATCATAGGGGTAGTTTTCTTGGATTTACAGAGGGCATTTGAAACTATAAATATGAATTTACTTCTAAAAAAATTAAACAAATATGGAATCGAAGGAAAGGTTTTTGATTGGTTTCAGAGCTATTTACAGAATAGAGAACAACTTGTTAAATACAATAACACATACTCCAATAAAGAACAGGTCAAGCATGGAGTACCTCAAGGATCGGTACTGGGGCCAATATTGTTTATATTATTTATAAATAACATTATACATCATGTGCAAAATTGTAAGCTGAAACTATTCGCGGATGATACCTTGCTTTACTTCTCTGGTGAAAAAGAGGATGTGGAAAGGTTCTTGAACAAAGATCTTGAGAATATCTTCACCTGGATATGTGACAATGGTCTGAAAATCAATGTTACAAAAACAAAATTTATGATTATATCATCAAAAGCTAATATAAAAATGATCAAGGAAAATAAAATAAAATTCACTGTTCAGATAAACGGAGAAAGCATTGAAGAAGTGAAAATGTTCAAGTATTTGGGAGTGATCATTGATAACCAACTCAATTTTAACAGTCATTGTGACTATATCAAAAAGAAAATGGCCCGAAAAATAGGTCTCATGTACAGGCTTGGAGATAAAGTGTCCCATTTCACTAAATTAACAATTAACAAGTCAATTATTGCACCTCATATCGACTATTGTGGCACTTTACTAAGTTTCCTGAATAATGAACAGATTAATACACTTCAAAAGGTTCAAAATCGTGCAATGAGAGTGGTTTTGAATTGTAAAAGGCGTACACCTATCTCAACAATGCTAAACACACTGCAATTGATGAATGTTAAACAAAGAGTTGTATATAACACACTGATTTTTGTATACAAATTAAAAAATAACATGTTACCTTCCTACTTATCAAGTGAGCTGAATTATATTCAAGATATACATTGTCACAATACTAGAAGGCAAGCAGCAAATGATTTTTATATAAATTCTGAAAATGTTTCTTGTCATACTCTATTTACGAAAGGTCTAGTCTTGTTCAACAATTTGCCTTGTGAAATTAAAAGAAGTGTGTCACTAGAAAGTTTTAAAAATTCGTGTGTGTTATTCGTGAAAGAAAACTATTAGACGAGGAAGGAGAAACTTGTATATTATTCTGTGATAGCAATCTATTCATTTGTTTTTTTATTATCTTGCTTTTATTTATTGACATATTATACTCTTATGTATATTGTAATGATTTGAAGAGCACTGTGCTAATAAAGTTTGATATATATATAAAAATCTAGCTATAGACATTATAAATAACATTTATGTCAATGAAACCTCGTTACTATAACAAAAAACTTGAAAATGAAAAACTTGATAGATACGTCGAAAAATTGAAAACTTGCTGATGAACATTCTTTATATTTCATAAAAGATATTTGACTTTCAATGTACGGTTATTTACTCGATTACATTTAATTTGCTAATTATTGATAGTAGTAGTTGCCACTTTTGGCAGATTTCCTTCTACGAAATAGAAATTTTTCATGGTCTATATATTTTTTAACACTATGATTTCGAGAAATGGATTTTATTGATTTTTATACAGTATTGTTTTTGTTTACAATGTACGGTTATTTACTCGATTACATTTAATTTGCTAATTATTGATAGTAGTAGTTGCCACTTTTGGCAGATTTCCTTCTACGAAATAGAAATTTTTCATGGTCTATATATTTTTTAACACTATGATTTCGAGAAATGGATTTTATTGATTTTTATACAGTATTGTTTTTGTTTACAAACTTCTTACTCTACAAGCTACATCATCTTTCAGCTGGAAAGTTTCGTAATGAATTCGTATTGTAAAATAATTTTTCAGTATCAATTTCGTGAGTGGTAGAGGATGCCAGGATCGATACGACTATCTAAAACGACTTCAAAGATATGAGCAAAAAACTTCTCAAATTTTCGATAAGTGCAACGTAGACTTCGAACCCTTTGAATCTGGTCTAGTCTCTGTCATGCTCATTAGGTAAATGAGAACGTTTTTTGCGTATATCTTTGGAGTAGATCCCATCAATCTTGCTATGACTGGATTTTTAATGATAGCCTCTAACCAAATATGAAAGAACATTGAAAATCCATTTGCAAAATTACATTGACGACGACACCATTGTTGAAACAGTGATTACCACATTAAATTCAAAAGTAAAAGATAGGTGCGTAATTGAACATAAAAATCAACCTGTCAGAGGACTTTTACGAAATATTTTCGGTTTGGCCAATAATGAATTTATTTGTTATTTATGAATTTTACTGTATATTTCTGAAATGTGCACCATGAGATTACTTACAACGATGATTGCTTCAACACTAGTGCTGAGAAAATTGTTTTTCTTGGGATGCATCATTGTTTTTTTGTAAGTAGCTATAGTCTCGATTTCAAACGAAAGATTTGCCGTTTCTGATTTTTGATGACTACTCTTTGATTCAAGAGAACCTTCGAGGCTATTTTCCAATTCCTTTTGAATACTTGAGACCTATCCCCCTTTTCTTGTGATTTTATTGTCTTCAAAGCAGATTTCCTACAATACAAAAACATTCAAAGAAATCTTAAATAGTAAGCGGGAAGACTCTAATATGTACCTTGTGATATGTAGCCTTTTATATTCCATCTCTGTTTCTGATGCAGTTAGGGTTGAAGATGATGCAGGTGAATCATTTGGAGAAGTTATTTTAAATATTTTTCCAGGAGTAATTGGAATTTCCCCTTCAAATGGTAGTCTAAAAAAATTTGAGTTAAATATTCTATAACCCCCCTGTCTGTGGAATTCATAATAAGGTTTGATTTATCCTTAAATTTACCTTTTATATAGTTTGTTTTTGTAATACACATTTCACTGGTACATCGTTTTCCTTCTCGGCTTCTGAAATACTAGCAATGTTTGATGATTTTTCATTAGTCTCATCAGGAACTAATTCAACAGTTGATTTGTTCCTGAAAAAATTGGTAATAAAATTTGTATTGATTTTATAGTTACCACCTTTGTTACTTCAAAATTAGAATCAACTTGAAATAAATAATATGAAATTTTAAAACAAAAGTAATTTATAATACCTTTCAATATTCACCGGCTGCAATACTGATAGAGCAATTGCTTTAGTTCCATCTACTAAAAACCTCTTTCCAGCTGGTGAAGATCGTATACTTTCTACAGAAAAGTGATCAGAGCACAAAACTTCATATACAGGTATATTTCCAGCAATGCCAAGTATCTCACACCAAGTATTTCTTATTAGTTCTACTTTCTTGGGAAATCTGAAAGGAGAATAATTTTTGAGTCAAATGTATTGAATGTTGAGCCTGCCAGAAGTAATTTCAAATTTAAATTGTTCATAGTTTACTTTCAGCTCCTTAAACAACCAACACCACGCCCATGGCATATATATACCTATGAAAAGATCTGGCTGAAGCTTCTTCAAACTTGGAGTTACAAATCAAACAAGATTCTGCCATTTTGATGTATAATGCGACCACTATTCTTTAAACTAATTGTACACAGTAGAAAATTTCAGAATTATTATAAAAACACACCATAAACACAGAAATATCAGCATATATATCTAACAACTCTGAAAACAGAATCTGACATTTGTCAAACTGGCTGTTAATAACGCCAACATTTAAAAACGACCAATCAAGTGCATAGTACGCTGGACCCTCCCCAGACCTACTAAAACAATAACCTAGGTACCTTATCTAGCGTAGCATAAGAACTATGGTATGAGTACATGTACCTACTCGTATTCTGGACTTCTCAAACGAACAAAATATATGGACAAGTGATAAAAAAACCCAGTTAAGTGTCCCAGTAATGAAAGCTATTTGGATTACAAATATAAATATAAATGTACTGAGTTTCACACCAAATTACCTAGAAAAAATAAGTCCTTATATTTTGAAACAAATTTGATAGAAGTTACACCACTACTGGGAATTAGTGAGTCGTGAATACTCAACAATTTTGTGTTTAGTGCTTTGATTATTTTGTGTAATTTCATTTTCTATATTGAAAACTTTTAAAACAAAACTTTTTTTATATGATTCCGCAAATGCCCCGTTTTGGTTTTCCGAAGTGAATACAGTAAAAAACCGTTACATATTATACAGTCGTAATTATGTCACCAATTTTCCTCCTATTAGAAGTATGCAATTTTAATGACGACACGTTGTGTCATATATTTAAAAAATGATTACATATTATACAGTCAAATTTATGGCACCAACTTTTTCCCCTACTAAAAGGATGGCAAATATAATGACGGTCACGTTGTGTCAAATAATTTCAAAAAATCCAAATGCCACCCTGGTACAAATCGCTTTGCTAGACAAAATTTACTCCTTCGCAGCTGTATGGCGGCCATTTGGAACCGTCAGAAAAGTAAAGTATAATAATCTGACGGTTTGGATGTGACTCGCGGCCGTTATTAGAATGTGAAAAAAAAATGGTCATTATGAAATACACAAGCGCGTCAAATTAAAATATATATGGTTTCATCTTTACGCCCTAGACGTTGCAATCTCATAATCTGACGATTATCTGGAGGGATTCGGCTATTCTGCCAATTTGATTTTTTTTTCTTAAATCATTAAACTTAATTATTTGAAAATCTCAAGAAAAAGCATGCAAATAAAAAAAGTGTATCCTTTTTTTAGTAGAATACTTGTATTTATAAGAGAATAATTATAAGCATTTGAATTTTTAAAATTTTAAAACGTTGGATATTCGTTGTAAACAATTATCATGCCACCAAAGCATAACGAGTCTGTGTGATCAACTGTCATGGCAACAGAAACCAGAGTGGGGACGAAGTGCGAGAGAGCAATAGATAGAGAAAAAGTGAGAGAGAAATAGAAAAGTGGTGAGGGGAATACAGGCATCTCGTAGCTGCACGAATTAAACTTTATCGATGAATTTTTATTATTTCGGCTTGTGGAAATCGTCAGATTATATATTTTTTGTAATTCTTGAAGTATTCCCTTCACAATAAAAATAAAAACAATGTCGAGATGACGTTTTTTTTACAACTTCATAGCCCTCCTCCTCCTTCAGGTCACTTGTCACATTAGTGAAATATACACGTGTAAGGATGTAACTAACTCACCCTACCTTAATCTGACGCGCTCGAGAATTTCAGATGATCAATTTTTTTTTTACTAATCTGATCCTATATCCTTGAAGGGCGGCCATATACCCACATAGCACCGAATGTTCAATGGACATTCATTTTAGGTCCATTATAGATCCAAACGTCCATGGATTCGAAATGGATATCCATTGGATGTACGCTTTTGGACGTCAACTTGAATATCCAAAAATGTTCATTCGATGGACGTTCAGAGGTGGACATTGTTAGGAAATGTGAAACTGTACATCCATTGGACGTCCACTTTCGGACATTAACTTGAATATATAAAATGTTTATCCAATGGACGTCCAGAGTTGGACATTGTTTGGAAATGTAAAACTGTACATCCATAATGGACGTACACTTTTGGGCGTTAACTTGAATATCCAAATATATTTTTCCAATAGACGTCTAGAGGTGGACACTGTTTGGAAATGTGAAACTGTACATCCATTGGACGTACACGTATGGATATCGATTTGGATATCCAGAAATGTACATTTATTGGACGTCTAGATGTGGACATCATTTGGAAATTCGGAACTGTTGTAAGAATTTTACACAATTATTTCTGATTTCTCACAAAACAGTAATAATTTCATTGATTCCTATGTAAAATTTACATATCGTCGGTTTTGAGAGAAAATTACTAATTGATTCTGAATATGAATCGAATATATTATTCAAATTACGCGCCAATCGTTTCGCGTTTCGCCCTCAGAATAGCGCCAAAAGCACTTCGTGTCGGTAGTCGGTAGTGGGTAGTGTATTGTAACTGTATTGGACGCAGTGGACGATGGGAGCTTTCATTTTGTGCGATTGTTGAGTGTTGTGTATTCCGATCTGTATCATAAAGCAGAAATAAGCTATATTGAAGGTAAGTGACTATTTTCAGTGAAAGTGAGGTTATACCATACTTTTCAGTGTACATCTTAAAAAAATATAAATCGTCCGTCTGATCAACCTAGAAATACGAACTTGCATATTTCAAAAGGGTCAGAGTTACAATAAATAAAGAAAATCAGTGGTGGAACAGTTCCAGTATTCAACAACTGCACTGATTCTTTGCAGTCACCAAGTATGGTAGGTAGTCCTTCAACCAGTTCAGCTTTATATTCTGATCACGGTAGAATTAGTTCTAACCCTAATACAAATGCGACTGTTATACTACTGATGAATAATTTGAATCAAAAAATCTGTCTTTGACAGATAGTGAGTCCTGTTACCATTTTGAAATCGATAGTACTAGTCATGGCCATGCAACAAAATGAAACTATGTCGTATTTAAAATGTCCACAAACGTTTGTCAGTTATTATCAACCTGAAATCCATAAATTATTCACCATCTCAGATTGCTTTTAGTGTGAACTTAAACTCTCAACTTTTTTGCAGAAGCTGCTTAATTACGAAACATCACTGAGAACAAGAAAGTAATTGAAGGAGATATCATGAGATGGCTCAGAAGAGCAAAGGAGAGAAAATAAATTTTTCCATAGTTATAGTGATTATTAATGAGTATGTACCTGTTGAACATTTTTTTAATTTCTTCTGAAAATGCAATGCATGATAGCTGATGAATTAATAGCAATAGAACTAGTTCCAATCCAACAAAATACCAAAAAAGGGCTATGCGAGCCTGTCTTTCATTACTTGTCAAGTTTGTTTAATTCATTCGTCTACTTTTAAAGGATCACAATTGTCATGGGGTAGTAGAAAAATAGTATATCTGTGCCTTTCAATTTGATTGAAAGTGATTAACTGAGTTCAAAAACATCATAAACGCTCCCAGACTGGCCTGGTAAATTGGTGATTCAATGTTCTACTATACCAATAGATCATTTTCAGCTATGCATCGTTTGTGTGCCTCATAATCGATTTTCTACAGTGATGTGTTATATTAATAAATATATAACCAAGTTCAGGGTGTTTTTGATGCCCTACTTGAACCTTCCGTTTATCTCAGATAAAACGCTTGGCAAACCTCATGCAGGCTGGTTTTGAAAAGTTTTCTTTTAGCTATTTGTGGTATTTTCATTTCAAATTTATGTTTTAATGTATTTACAAAAAGACATATTTCAAGTGCAAGTAAAGATATTCATTTTGACTATACTATATATTGGAGTCCTCACCACATATGGGACAAGATTTTCAATAACTTTCGAAAAGAAGTTAGGGAATATGCTAACTCATCAGTTCCTAAAAATGTTTACGGACTCATTTAACTGATATGATTAATACGTAGAATGGCTTTTTGCTCTTTACTGGTTTGGTGTTAGTTCCCTGTTACTCGTTGTGACTATATTTGTAATCTACATTTTCAGGAGATTTAAAATATAGCTAAAAATACCAAGCACAAAAGTTGGTAAGAATTCGGAAACCTACCCAACCTAATATTTGAAAAATTGTTCAGCTTCAAATCAGACGATGGCGGATAATTTAATGAGAATGGGCTAATATGGGTTAGCGCAGGTGGTTATGTGCCCGACTCCTGACCGAGAGGTCATAGTTGCTGAAGGACTTCAAAATTTCATTCTATTTGAATTCGAAAAACAGCGAAAAAATAACAAATTTGTAATTTCGGAGCGTGGAGTTTCCTTTTTTTTGCTATTGGTACCATTTCGAGGGAGAGAGAGAGGAAAATCACAGTGTGTACGCGATATATAGTAATTTGAATTATTTCAAAGAAAAGGAATTCTTTATAAAAAATCGTACAAAAAATGAATGAACAAAATGAAATAAGATGAGCAATGATATAATAGTGATGCTTATGTCGACCAGCCACCACAAAGCAGGATCAGAAGCCTGAGAACGGAGGGGAAAGATGTGACAACGGGACGGTTCCACGCTAATACTTTTCTCAATGATAAAACTTGAGTTCAGAACACTCGTACTAGAGGCGCGTTTCAACCACCGAGTTGGTATCCCCAAAAAAATTGATACTGAACTCATAAACTATTGTTAGTAACATTCATAACATCGAGGGTTAACAATTAATGTCAAAATTTCTCCTAGCGAAAAACTACCTGCGAAAGTCTTCTCGGAAGAGAATTTGTATCTGACGAAAACAATTGTCTTTTGATCATTATTCCTGAACATTCATCTAGTAATTAACCGAATAGTGACCGGAATGAAAACGGTCAACTGGTAGAAGCCTCCCATACCAGAACGGTTTCAATGCTTGCCAGGAAAATCCAGCCACAATTTCCACCAAGCCATAAAAATTAAACGAACAATCGACTTACCTGAGTTCTCCGTAGAATAACTAAAAAGGTTCTTATTAACATTGTTAGAGGTTTCTCGAAACGTTACTAATATCTTTCTCCACTGTTTTTTCATTACTCAGGGCCTCAGAAAGACTTTCTTTCAACTTAACTGTAACCTACGAATATACCCAAATTGAAACTACTTAGAATTTGTCCATGTTTCACTGCTTTTTCACCATTTCGGTTTTCAGAAAAGGTTTCAACTTAATTTTATTGCAACCTACAAACGAACCAAAACGAACATACCTACTGAGATTCCTATTGTCGAAACTCCTGCTAATATTGCAGTAAGTAATTCAAGCATTGCTCATTTGCAGGTGAAACCTATTTGAGATTTATGAGATATGATTACCATGGCAAAATCAAAACGAAGTTGAATTGTAATAATAATATATTACATATAGCGAGGCGAAAAGTAATTGATAAGTCAAATTCTACGTATGCAGCTCACCTCATTACAGAGGGACATGAGTTCAACCACGAATTTGAAAGGGAAAGGTTTGAAATTCAATCTCTTGGAGAGTTTGGAAATTAATAAATGTAAACATTCACAGTTCAGTAAACTCTAACATGTGAAAATATTACAGGCAACCGTATATTATTTGTTCAATATGGATTTTCATCAAGTAACGGCCACTTCCACTCAGTTTTTGAAAAGTGAATCATTTCCTACGTGAGAAAAATATATTTTTCGAGAGAGAGAGAGAGAAATTTTATCTTTCACCGAGGGTTCCATACTAATTTATTCATAATCATCCGAAATAATTTCATAAGGTGAACAAGAAATGAATATTTGCAAGATTAATTCTAATACATGTTGTGTTTTAAATAGGCATTGCACCCAAGGGCGTCGCCAGAGAGGGGCAGGGAGGAAGGCAGTTGCCCCCCCCTAGAGATCAAATGTGTGAGTAGTGTTCATAAGAAACACCTACAGCCTAAAGTTGAATAAATCGACTACAATCCTTGTAAAACCTAGTATTGCTACTCGACCCTAGATGGCGCTTGTTCAATGAACTCTCTGGAAGTTGGTAGCAGTTACTAGACCAGGTAGAATTTTACCGCACATTCTAATTCTAGATTCTAGTATGATTTTCGTTTGGGTATATGAAGACGTGGTTTGCCTATTCAATATTTCATTCTTTTATATTCATTAAATAATAAGATCTCATCATCTCTGTGTTGAATTGTGAAGTTTCTGAGTGTGTCTCCATTCATCATCTTATCAAAATGGACATCAGAAAGTTTTTTGGTGATTTAAGTACTGCTTTAATCTTGAACTTAGGGCCGGTATTTCAACACAAGAATAAATGAGTTATCTGTCAGTTAGATGAAAGAAATGAGAGGGTGCGCGTGAGTGATGTTTGGCAGTGATAAGGATGAAAATTTTTGGTCATTTTTAAATGATAGATATCTCGCATTGAAAAACCGGTCCTTAGAGCTAATATTTTCATTTTATTTCTCTTAGATAATAGCTTTGGTAAGGGATATACTAGCTAGAGACGTGTATGATGATCGTTTAGGTATTTTATTAAAAACAAAATTATTGATTCAATCTCTATGAATTTAACGTTAACTGAAAGGTGGTTTCGTTTTCAGTAATCATTTATGAAAACAAATCATAATTTATATTTGTGGTTCAATTAAATACAAATTAAAACGGATCCTTAATATAAATAAGGCTAAAAAAGCTTTCTGAGATAATGTTTATAGGTAATTGAGTTGAGTTGAGTAAGTAATCGAGGGCTTGTGAAGTTTTATACATTGATATCAGAACTATTTTTATTACAATCGTCATCGAGGCAAACACTTCCAAAGTGTAACGCTTCATGCTTTTGACTGTACCAGGCATTCATATTTTTTATCCTCCATAATATTACCCTATTGCCCCCCCCTCCCCCTTAGTCATAAGCTGGCGACGCCCTTTTGCACCTAAACGAATTTCATGACACTTCCACAAATATCTTTCTTTGTAAATGTTTCAAAATTAGGCTTCTTCAGTTTTGATGAATGCGTTCCGCATGCCAATCATTTATTTCATAAATTTCCGTTGTTTCACACGGATTGTTGCAAAGGGCAACATTTGAATTGCTTATTTAAATATTAACGGCATTTTTGACAATCACACAGGACTGGCCTAAAGTGACATGAGCACTATATCCTGTATTCGAGAAAGTGACTGATAAAGGGGCAACGTGCCATTTTTGGAAAGGGGCCGTTCATAAAATACGTTCGCATACAAGGGGGGAGTAGGGGTCTGGCTGAGTATGACAAGATGTGACAAGGGGGGACGGGGGGTATACGGCAACGTGACGTTCGCCGTTTTTTATTTTTTGACATGAGCGCTAGAAGCCAGCGTGACCACTTTTGGTAGAAATCTACTTTTTTAGTAGATTTCTAACGAAAATTGAAAAATTCTGGTATGAAAGAAATCTTCAGTAGATTTTGGTAGAAATCCACATGTGCGACATCTTCTAACGAATTCCTAAACTCGGCAGATTTTTTAATCAAATCTATAGTGACTCCATCTTTGCGAATGAATTTTCAATTGAGAATGCGAATTAATCTTGTTACAGTACACTGTATTTCCCTATACAAATGAAACAAAATAAAGCGATTTTTACTGTTTCATTTGGTGGAGTGAATAAAAGTGAGCATGAGTTCAAACTATAGATCCGTCTTTCTTATACTTCATCAACCCATATAGGTTTGTCCCAAAGAAATTGAGCAAATGCTCGCACTCGATCTTTATTCACTCTACCCATTGTGTTATTGAGCATTGAATCTTCTGATTATGTAAAATATGTATATTATTTGTGGCCATCCATAAATAAATATTTTTAATTTTCAGAATTTGTGTACTATCATTTAGAATTTATCATACTCAGCAGGAGGGGGGTCTTAGTTTTTGTGACGAAATATTTCTAGGGGAGGTCACAAAAAGTGTGACACAGCGTGACAATGGGGGGGGGGGAGGGGGTCAAAAAATGCTGATTTTAGTGTGACTTATTTTATGAACGGCCCCAAACTAGTGTTAGTTATTGAAGAGGTTTTTTGTTTTTCGAGGAAAAAAGGTTTCACTTTTCGTCTTGGTATATATGTTATTATAATCATATTTTCAAAATAGTGCCCAGAGCGGAACCCAACTTTTTTTAAGAGACAGAACTATTGTTGCTAGGAAGAAAATAATCCCGTCAAAAAAAACTGAAAATGTTGTCGTCTATCTGTAGGACAAATTTTATTTGAAAAAAAAAACTACTTCTGTGGCTATTTTTTGTGAAAAACTTTTCAGATCGAAAAATCAGTCTAACCAATATTCAGAATGGAAAATCGAAAAATAATTCATATGGGACTTTAATTATCCGTTGTACTTTGTATGAGGCGTTTTTTCGAAAATTAATCGAAAGATAGGAAATAGAGGAGACGCTGACCAAAAAAGTGTTGAGAAATGTGTAACATTGATCATCATACTATATACTCATTGTATTCACATATAGTTTCGAATCGATTTGAATATATGTTAATGATGACTGAAAATTGACGGGCAATCTGAAAAATATGCTTAAGTCGTTGTATTTACATATTTGGTACTCTTATAGTTTCTAACAATATAAAGAGACGGTGACTGAAAAACGAACGAACGAACGAACGATTGGAATTTAGGTTTACGGTGACTGGAAAGTGTTGAGAAGTGTGTGTGAGTCTGAACAATATGCTGTAGTCATTGTATTCACATACTTGGTACCCATATTTATAATTTTAAACAATATCAGTTGACGGTGACTGAAAATAGTTGAGGAATGTGTTACTCTGATTATACTATATATTAAGTCATTAGGAGATTCATTTCGATTTCATAACATTATCCCCCTCTCGATTTTGATTGTCTCTATCAAACAATGACTCGTTATCCCCATTGTAACGTTTGATTCTTCCTAGGTGAACGATCTTAATTTCTGCTCTAGAACTGAATCCTGTACATAAGTCATTCCCAAGATGGTGTTAATTTGAAAGAAATTCCTTTCCTACGACGGGGGTTGTATAACCACACTCGATATCTTTGTGTTTGCCTTAAGGTCGTATCGAGCCTTCGTCATGTCACTAGTTATTTTCAATCTTTTTTTTTTTTCGAACATTCCTGGATCCCTATCAAGCTATCTTGCAGAACGTCTGCGTAATCCTGCACCGCTTTCTCTTCAGCACTTTGTGATCCGAACTTCAAGTCACAAAGTAATCTAAGATATCTCTCAAAGATGTTGCTGGCTGGACGGAGCTTTGTGGAATCGTGCACAGCTGCTCGATAGGCCATCAAGAATAGTGGAAGATGTCGATCCTGGTAATTTTTTATGCTCTTCTACTACATTGGATAGATGTTCTTCCATAACCCTATTGAATCTTTCAATCATCCCATCAGACTGTGGGTGGAGGGCAGTTGTTCTGGTCTTTTCAATTCCCATCAATTCACAAACATTCCTGGATAAGTTCGATTCAAAATGTCTTTCTTGATCTGAATATAGGTCCATTGGCACTCCGGAACTAACAAAAATGTTGTCCACCAGAGCTCTTGCAACTGTGGACGCTTCTCGATTAGGCAGGGCATAAGCTCCAACCCATTTAGTGACGTAATCCATGACAACGAGGAAGTATTTGTTGCCATCCTTCGTCATCGAAAATGGTCCAGCTACATCGATGGCGATTCATCCAAAGGGAGCACATACGTTGTATTGTTTCATCTCGCTTCTTGATATTGTTCTGGGAAATTTGCTTGCTTCGCATTTCGGACATCGTCGACACCATCTCTCTACATCTTCCCGACATTGGACCAAGTAACACCTCTGCTGTATTTCATCCAAGGTTTTGTTGACTCCTAGATGTCCACCTGATTTACCACCATGCATATATTTCAAGACGCCACTTTTTCACGAAATAGGCGTAACTAGTTTGGAAATCACTTCCTTGCCATCGGCTGATTCCCAAGCTCTTTTCAGTAGGCCATTCTCAACAATCAAGGAATCCCATTGTGTCCACAATACCTTGAACGTTGGTGATCGATCGGAAATGTATTTCCAGAAGGCTCTTTCCGCTCCGCCTTTGGTCATGTCTCATTTTTGCTGTGGTCCAATTGTTGTCTACCATCAATCTCACTTGGTTGATTCCTTCGCGACGTTGAATTTTCTCACAAGTGACCGAACAATGTCTTTTGGATAAGGCATCCGCGTTGTTATGCAATCGTTTGGTCGATGTTTTATCTTGGAGTGATACTGGTTCAACTTTTCAGTCCACCTTGCCACTTGTTCTTCAGGGGTGTTCATCTCGAGTAACCACTTCAGAGCAATGATCTATTCTTACGAGGAACTTTCTTTCTTACAGATACTTGCGTGGAAGTATTCTACAGCCTTGATTATTGCCAGTAGTTCCTTTCATGTTTCGCAATAATTCCTTTCTGGCTTGGTCAGTACTTTGCTGTAGAACTCAATTACATTTTATTTACTTATTTACGAGCATCGCTCATTACTACATAATCTATAGAGGTGAAATTGCATAACTTAACGATTCAAAATTAAATACATATACGTGGCATTTGAATTTAAAAAAAAGTAATACTGAGAGGCATCGTTACCCATATAGCACAAAGGACATCTCAAAGATATCTTATTCGTATCCAAATAATGTCTTGATGTCCCAAAGATATCTTATTTATCTCATCTGTGAGATATCTCATATAATACGTCTTTGAGGTAACACAGGATAACTGTTAAATGTTTTCGGGTCTAGGTATATTTTTCCACAACGTCTCCAGCATATTCGAATATACTTGCTGTAATATTCAAGAAGAAATGCGCTCAACATATACCTTGAAGATTATTGAGCAAAAGCAATATATCTCAAAAAATATTTTTTGAATATCGAAAAATTCAACATATATACCCATCATAATCATATATATATATATATATATATATATATATATATATATATATATATATATATATATATATATATATATGTATATATATATATATAGATATATATATATATATATATATATATATTTGATCGGCTAGGCTTCCGCGGTTAGAAATGTGCTGGCTGGAACTTCCGGTTGATCCGCGTCTGGAATGATTTACTTGTCTACGTTTCGGCTCCCATTTCGGAGCCATTTTCAAGACTTAGTGACCTTGCGTCTAGGTCTGAGTTTTCTTACTAGCTGGCTATCATCACTGGAGATCGAGGATCTCCAGTGATGATAGCCAGGCTGGAACTTCCGGTTGATCCGCGTCTGGAATGATTTACTTGTCTACCTTTCGGCTCCCATTTCGGAGCCATTTTCAAGACTTAGTGACCTTGCGTCTAGGTCTGAGTTTTCTTACTAGCTGGCTATCATCACTGGAGATCGAGGATCTCCAGTGATGATAGCCAGCTAGTAAGAAAACTCAGACCTAGACGCAAGGTCACTAAGTCTTGAAAATGGCTCCGAAATGGGAGCCGAAAGGTAGACAAAGTAAATCATTCCAGACGCGGATCAACCGGAAGTTCCAGCCAGCATATATATATATATATATATATATATATATATATATATATATATATATATATATATATATATATATATATATATATATATATATATTTTCACTCTGTCAAAATGAGTGCTGGGGTTAAGGAGACTCAGGCCTCGCCGCCACCAAGTCAAGCAGTCTTGAGAATGGCTCCAAAGTGGGAGCCGAAACGTCGAAAGAAGAAAAATTCCAGACGCGGTTCAACCGGAAGTTCCAGAGAGCATATATATATACGTACACATATTGACGATTTTTCAAAAAAATACATTCTCAGCATATATTTTTCGATACATTCAACCTTACCGAGAATGTGAAGTTGTTATTATATGGATATAGACTCGTAAAGGTAAAATCATCAGAAAACAAAGTTTCACCGTGAGGAACCTTTTTTAAAAAATGTAGTGAAATAGCTACAGAAAAAATCAAGCATAAAATACACGAACGACTCACGCTTGAAAAGATCCATTTGTTTAGTAAAGCGCTAACTTACCAGTCTAGCAGGCTAGGCTAGGATGTGAAGTAGTAGCGGGGGTGTTGAAAGAGATCAAATTTCGTGATTTTCTTTCATAACTTTCTAAAACGAATATTTCTACGAAACGTCCATTCTCAATTTCTGCGTAAAGGGGCCTCTTTTGACAAGGTATAAGTGATATCCAATTGAGATGGTTCGATCCTAGTGCACTATAACTACAATGCATCCTTTTCAGGTATTGATGTTTTGTACGCCTCAAAATTGATTACCCCTGTTTTTTTTCAATTCCTCCACAACTCTCAAAGTACCGTACATAAAAATTCGATTTGAAACTGAAATTACGTATTTGAACTCAGGATATGAAAAATGAAGCAGCCGAATCAAATTATAAAAATGATTCAAGTTCCAGAATTCATTCGTCTAGAAAACAGCATATTTTCTTCCTCGAAATTCAGAAATACCGAAGAATTTGATTGAACGCAACAAAGCGGTAAGTAGAAACTGATTGGATTTATTAGTGGGATGAAACTTCAGACGCTCCACGACGCTCACGAGGGAAATGCGCGGATTTCTTTATCGAGTTATCCTGAGAAATTTGTACAACAAATGGGATCATAATTAGTTTTCACAGTAATAAACGACAAGTCCTCCAGCACTATCTATAAAACGTCGGTGGTTTTTCCAGTGGATTCAGTGTTTTGCCGAAGACCTCCAGTGAAGCATCCTCCATACAAGAATTTATAAGGTGAGTCTTATATTTATATTAGTACATTTTACTCATAGCTCTACAAATACTGATCTGCCGTATTCTGTATGCATTGATTTACCCAAACCTATAATGAAACCATGCTGTTCCTTCACCTTTCATTATAAAAATCCGCTATTTGACCCTGTGGTCCGAGGTGGAATATCGAGTGTTTTCATATTTGAAGATAGACTAGTAAGTTTTCATCTTTATTTCATCCCCTACAAAACGATTTGTCAGTGTTGTTTCTTTGGTCTCAGATGCCACTATTATTGTACAGTTTCGTTTCTGCAATGGTAAATTTTGAAAAAAAGTGACTGATTTTTTATGTGAATACTTCACTTGGTCGAACGTGAAAATTGTTAAATCGTTAGACTTTTACGGAATATTTTTTTTGAAATTTAAATTAAAATCTTTTGAAATAACAACTCATTGTAGTCTATCCTGAGAGACCATTACCTTGACATAGTTTGTTAAAGTGCTTTTGAAAATAATCAGTTTTTCTACTCCCATTAATTTACAATACACGTGTATTGTGACTGAGCCATTACGTTAGAGCTATCGTGCCTCGTGTTCAAAACTTTTGGCTTGTGCCTGACTGGCACGTATTTCCCTTGTTACGTAATAATATACTATTATTGAACTTCATACGCATATTAACGTCATAGTACAATGAATAAGGAAGTCATTTAAAATTTCACTTCTGTCAAAGTCGATGGCATTTATTGGTATAAATTACCATAAATATTTTCTACACCCGTACTATAATAATAGACCTATATGTGTACTATAAGTAGATGTCATTACGATGACAGATGTTCAAACGATTGGGAATTCAATTCAGTGGCAGAAGGCTACTTTGGAACTAACATCACTATGACAGATGTTTAATCAATTGTAAATCCAATTCAGTGGCGGAAGGCGACATTGAAAATTCGTTTCAGAATACAATCAGCATTTCCAATACAATATTAAACTCTATTGAGACTAGCAATAATGAAATAAATGTGTGTATATTCCTTCCACTTCCAGATCAGTGGGACCAACAATACAAATATGATATTCATAGTTGTTCATAATTTATAGGGCGTAGAAAAAAAGGCGTATGCAACTCCCATGATCGTTGCAGCCAGTTCCTGCAGAAAGGAAGATAACTTTACCTTGTAACTACAGACCAAATGCATTGCTTTCTATCATTTCTCAAGTTATGGAAAAAACAAGCAATATAAAGCTTTTCAAGTATCTGGAGGAATCAGGAATAGTTAATAATCGACAATACGGATTTTGCCATCAAAGAACGACCAGTGACCTATTAGCGTATGTTTCATATATTTGGCGGAATTCCATCAAAAAATTCGGAAAAACGTTAGCTGTTGCAATCGACATTTCAAAAGCGTTTGATCGGGTTTGGCATCGGGATCTCCTTTCTAAACTGCCGTCTTATGGTTCACCCCCTCGATTTTGTGCTTTGCTGAAGCGTTTCTTGTCTGATAGGTATCTTTACGTTGTTGTTGATGGAGTATATAATAAATGCAGGTGTTCCACAGGGTTCAGTTCTGATGCCCACTGTGTTTCTGCTCCATACGAATGATTTACTGGATGGAACATCTTGTTCAGTGCATCGTTTTGTGGACTACAGTACTCTTCCAGAGTCCCCATATCAGCACGAGAAACAACAATACAGAGAGGCATTAGCGTCAATAGTATGAACAATGATTTGTCGAAAATAATAAAATGGGGTAACATTATATGCTGGAAGTACCCAGGCATGTCTCTTCTCAAAGGAAACCGATCTACCTTCATCCAATATTCAGATGTCAGGAGTAACTATTCCTAAAAATTCAAGTATCCCGATGCTAGGATTTACGATAAAATGATAATCTCTCATGGGAAAACCATGTGAGGTCAATCGCTAAAGGTGCTTCCCAGATTTCTATTTCATGCGAAAAAATTGTTCACTTCTCGTCAGCTTCTGATGATCTACAAGGCACAGATACGGTCTGTCTTGGAATAAACTTCTCATGTGTGTGGTTTGGCACCAAACCATTCATTGAAACTAAATGATTCTATTCTGAAAAAAACAATACGTCTTGTTGGTAATTCTTCGCTCACTTGATAGAACATCGTAGAAAGGGCGGAGACTTGTCTCTCTTCTATAGATGTTTCCACGATCTGTTCTCTTCTGAATTGTCGTCAATCGTTCCACCCTTGGCAGTTTCAACACGGATGACCCGACGAGTGCAGAATGCCCACCCTGTTGTTGTGGGCTTGGAGACCTGTTGAACATCTTTTGCTCAGAGTTTTCCCTGAAACATGCAAACTTCAAAAATTTTAAATGAATGTCAATTCGTATCTCCTCCTTGATTCACGCGGTGTTCTTTACTGTACACAAAAAAAACTCATCTCCCAAGAACACATCCTCATCACTGAACTTTCAAAAAAAAAACTCATGAATTTCATACATTTTTCACATTTCAAGAAAATAATATAGAAATTATTCGCCATCTCCAACTTTGGATTTTCGAATACGGACCTTCATTCTTATATTATTTTCGAACCTCTGGGGTAATATGGAATTACCTGTCATATTTCTCATTGAGAATACCGAGGTCATCATCAGTAAATATTGAATATTTTGAATTCATATCGTTGAAACAACGAAATATTGCATTCTTTGGTGACACCAAATTGTATCGAAAAATCTGTAATTATTCTCCAGTTTTGTTTGGAATCTGGAGTTTATAACAATCTCACTTGAGTTTCTCACATGTTACAGGGTTAGGCTCATGAGGGTATGTTCTATTTCACTAAATAATCTAGTGAAGAGAAGGAATTTGAAATAATCCACCAAGATAGCATTTTTTTTTAAATTAGTTTATTTCAACAAAGTAAGAACAAATGACAATAATAATCATACACAATTAAATCGAAGAAAACAAATTTATTAAAAAAATTTACATATGCTTCGCTCGTTTCGTCCTCATCCTTAGGTGAAAGGTAAATTGGCGATATTTTACAGTTTTCCAATATGGCGGGGGTCGCAGAGGAGGGGTAGTTGGGCCTTTTTGCATTTGAAACACTCAATAACCATCCTAGACAACATATCAAAAATTCAGAACTATATACCGGACCGTTTGTAAGGTAACCCTCTCTTTTAATCTAGTCACTGGATTATGTAGGCTAGCACGAATTTCTCAAAGTCATACTGATGGGTTCCATAATATACAACTATATCTCCACTTTACCTTCTCTGTAACCATCACCAATAGGTATTTGGTGTTGAAAAGAAACTGAAATGAGCCTTTTTTCCTGCCTTTGAAAAGTAACGAACAAAAGGTGATCACTCCTTTTGACTTTAGAGCTATGTTCCAATTATATCATCCAATATATTTTCGAAATCATAATCATCGACTCTGTCACCACCCGCCGAGTTGTTGAACTCATTGCCTAAGAATAAGTGTTAAATCAATATCAATATATTGCTAGACTTTCCCCATCGTCCAACTCCAAAATAATTCCTTTTTGCAGAATCAACATGCAACACAAATTTGGAAAAGTAATTTCGTGCGTTTTCCTGGTGGTGATGCTTTTGGGAGTCTTTTCCTCCATATCAGAAGCAGCTTATAAAAGACCCCCATTCAACGGATCAATTTTCGGAAAGAGAGGAAGTATAAATCCTGGTAAGTTTTAACTAAAGGAGAATATCACTTATCTCCTACTAATATACGAGTATACAACATACAGTGCATTTCTTCAATGCCCTCTGAGAGCTAATTTGAAAATTATATTTGAATAAAACTGAAACATACTTCGGTCCAACATGTAATTAGTTCACCGTTCGTATTGGGGAATAACTCTGTCATGTTTCATGATTGACAGGTCCGCGAGGAGTAGCATAAAGATATAGTAACAAAACCTATTTTCCGAAGGACTTCGATCGAATTCGATGGCGTTTGGTATGAAACTACCATAAATAACAATTACTACTACTCCTACTCGTAATCATACTACATTTCACGTTTCTGAAATCTTTCGTTGATAAACCAACATTAAGTTTTTTGTCGATTATGAAAAAGCCAATCTGTTTTGCACGATCATAGGGAGAGAAATTGTTCTTTTGTCAACTTACCTATTGGACCGCAGGCCAGAAAGACTTTTTCGTGATACATTAAAATAAATTGATTCGGCTCACTATCACTCAGTCTGAGACATCAAAATTGAAATCTCACTATCTCATATTTTGTGAGAATCCAAATATTAAAAATATTCGCTCATGAACCTTTGGATTGGTATAAGTCGACTGACTACCTGCCTTCATTTTTTCGTTAATTCATTTTCTTTTCAGAATATGATAATGCTGGCAAAGCCCTTTCAGCTATGTGTGAAATAGCGAATGAAGCATGTCAGTCCTGGTTCCCAGCACAAGAGAAATAAGTGATTGGATTTGGCTTCGAAGAAACAATGTATTAACTAACCACTTATTGTCTTATACCAAACGTGGATGAATTTTGTAAAACGTGTAGAAATTAAAAACATTTTCTCCTATTTGTATCGTATTGTTTATTCATTTCGATAGAGGGATGTATGAGGAATAAAGAATATGCGATTCATAAATATTTATTCATTGATCAAAATTTAATGTAGATGCGACCATGGATATCTTGAATATCTATGTGAAGAAAAAAACGTATTATCAATTCAAAAATGATTTTTATCGACAAGAATTTGGTCTGGCTATGGGTTCATCGCGCTCTCCGATTCTTAGTAATATTTATATGGGGTATTTCGAGAATTATTTCATAGAAAGTTATCCAAATGGTCCATCAAAAGCCTTCATTTGTTGATGATGTTTCTGCTATATGGAGTCATGGTCAAAATGAACTTGCACATTTTTGGAACATAGTAAGAAACAAGAACCGAAAATAAGGTTCACACAAGAAAAAATAACAATGAACTTCCATTACTATAGATGTTATGATAAAGAAATAGACACGTCATGTAGATACAAAGGGTATTCCGAAACACAAGTGTCAAAGAGTAAAATGCCTTTATGATAGACTGAAAATTGTATGTAACTCACAAGAAAAAATCAATGGAGATATCAACTTCATAAAATCAGTAGTGAAAAAAAATGGATATCCAAAAAATATCACTCAAACTGCTCCGCTATCCTATTGAAGATTTAAGCCTTGGAACTAACCCCTCCGAGGGGCTTGAGGTGAAAAAAATGAGAATATGTGCAACAGATGTCCCCCTTGCTATAAAAATCGACAGGTCTGAGCGTTTGTTTTTCTGCGAACGATATAAATATGAAATATCGGCCTTGTTTCGTTTTCGCTGGGCCATCCTGTATATCAGTTCTTGTAATTTTTTTGATAGGCAAATTGAGTTATATAAGAACCTGACCAATCTGACTTTTTCTATCCAGATGGAACTGTTTATTAAAAATCTGCCCTTCTACACTAGTATAGATTCCAATACTAATTCTTATTTTTTTATTTTGTGGTAGGTTATAAACCAATAAAACTTCGGAGAAAATATTCAAATTTATTTCGATACCGAACGTTGGGCTAAAATCAGGTTTTTTTGATCTGGTATCATGTTCATGGTGTTTTTTTGATGACATTACAAGTGGCCTTATTTTCGAAAATAAAACAAAACGCTTCGAGAATGTATATGCTCATAACGGTCAGAACATTTTTGAATGTCTCTCTGCATGACTCTCTTCCACTAACTTTTGCAATTATTATTTTTGCCTATATTTGTAATGAAAACCCCTTAATTAACAGAAGTTGCTACCCAGTTTAAAATTCCGTATCTCATATGAGAATGGAAGTGGGCAAAGTATGAAAGTAAAAAATTTTTTTTTACACCAGTACTATGATTTACATTATGAAACGGATTCAAAATATTCTTCATTACGATTCAGTTTTTCAATCAATTGTAAATCCAATTTGTCATATGAACATGTGTTCTGTGACTTCTGTGAGTACTGTCAAGTTATGACATGTGACGTACCGCCTAGTTGAAGTTGAGTTGTTAATTTTAATAAATAAAAAGTTCTACAATACTTCATCATATATTATATATATTATATATCAATGGTTAAGAGATAACTATATAACATGGCAGCGTAAAACCGAAATAAGCAAGGATGTCGGCGTCACTTCAACCACCTAAGAGTTTTGAAGCGGGCAACAATCCTGAGAAAGCTTGGACGAAATGGAAGCAACAGATAGAGCTCTACTGGATTGCTACAAGCATGAGCACTAAACCGGTATCAATACAAAGAGCTACGTTTCTACATATCTTGGGAGAGCAAGGGCTTGATGTGTATAATACACTGAAGTTCGTTGAAACCCAGGATTTACTCACAGTGGAAGTAATTATCGATAAACTATCACAGTATTATGCTCCCTATAAAAATGAAACGTACACCCGATTTGTGTTTTTTTCATGTTCGCAAAT
Source organism: Zygogramma bicolorata (assembly GCA_032362365.1). NCBI lineage: Eukaryota > Metazoa > Arthropoda > Insecta > Coleoptera > Chrysomelidae > Zygogramma > Zygogramma bicolorata. Next base: position 23,519 of record JAVJAQ010002753.1, read on the forward strand.
GGAAGATCAAACCATTGATCAATATGTTACTTCTCTAAAACAAAAAGCAGCAGACTGTGACTTTGGCGATCTACAGGAGTCACTCATAAGAGACCGAATCGTTTGTGGTATAAAAAACGACACTCTTCGGGAAAAGCTTTTACAACAAAAGGCACTAACCCTCAGTTCTTGCATAGACATTTGTAGAGCAGATGAAGAATCTCGCAGACAACTCCAAGCAATGTCTGCTGGTAGCTATAGTACGATGGAAGTGCACAGAATTAAGAAAACCAATAGAAAAAAAGAAGGCAATGGCAAAATTGAACCTGCCAAAAGTAAGAAACTGCCATGCCGAAGATGTAATACTTTGCATGACTATGCTAAGTGTCCCGCATGGGGAAAAGTGTGTTCAAAATGTAAAAAACATAATCACTTTGCAATATGCTGTACAGCAAAGAGCGTAAGAGAAATAGAGACAGAAAGTTATGTAGATGAAGAGGAGTACAGAAATCTTGTAATAGATACTATTAAAGAAGTCAACGGGGTAGAAGAGCAAAATCAAAAAATCTGGAAAGAGCAGATAAAAGTAAACGATGTACCCATCGAATTTAAACTGGATACAGGTAGTGAGGTGAATATAATCCCACTGACATTCTACAAAAGGATGAGCCAACCTCCAGAAGTAGAAAAGACTAAGAAGTTGTTAGTAACCTACAACAAAAATAAAATAAATGTATTAGGAACATGCATTTTGGAGTGTAAACATAAAAATAGCATCAATGAATTGGAATTTTTCATTCTGGAAGATGATTTGGAACCAATACTTGGCTTACAAGCAGCCACACAATTGAATCTTATAAAAAGAATTGAAGAAATCCAAGTTAAACATCGGAATAACTCCCCAGAAGACCTGATTAATAGCTATAGAGATGTATTTACAGGCCTAGGTTGTTTTCAAAAGAAATGTAAAATACGTCTACAGGAAAACGTAATCCCACAGATCGCTAGATGTAGAAAAATCCCATTAGCATTACATAGATCAGTTAAAGAAGCATTGGAAAATCTGGAAAAACAAGGTGTTATTCAGAAAACTGAAGAAGCAACAGACTGGCTGCATGCTATCGTGATCACAGAAAAGAAGGATAGTTCAATAAGAATATGTATGGATCCGAGACCACTCAATAAATACATAATCAGGCAAAGACTGGAATTGCCAACAATTGAGTCAGTTTTTGCTAACATAAAGGACGCTACATGGTTCACGGTATTGGATGCATCTAGCGCATTCTACCAAATACCACTAGAAGAAGAAAGTTCCCTATTATGCACCTTCTCAACACCATTTGGGAGATATCGATTTAAAAGGCTTCCCTATGGGATTTCTTGTGCGCCAGAAATATTTCAGTTGTATATTAATGATCTCATCATGGGACTAGATGGCACAATAGCCTACTTCGATGACATCCTGGTATATGGCAAAAATATACAGGAACATAACCTTCGACTGAGTAAGTTGTTGGACAGAGCTAGAGAAGCTAATATACGATTCAATAAAAGTAAACTACAGCTAGCCAAAAAGAAGACAACTTTTTTGGGTTTTGAACTATCTGAACGGGGTGTTGAAATCGAAAATAAGAAAATTGAAGCCATACAACAGATGACGAGACCTGTAAATGTCAAAGAGGTTCAAACATTTTTGGGCACCATAAATTTCCTTAGCAGATTCATTGAAAATGTGGCTCAAGAAACTGCACCTTTGCGAATACTTTTAATTCTGTCTTCACCCGGACTTGTCCGGAATCCGATGGCTGGACGCTGCATTCAGGGAAATTATTCTCTGTGACACGAGCTACTTCCTTCGACAGTGCAGGGATTCTCGCAGTTTTCAATAATCGCAGTCTGGCAGGTTTCGTCCTTTCCATTGGAGTTGTAAGGACAAAATCTTCTTCTCCGAACCTTATGATCTTTTGCTCATTGTCGAATGAAATTCCATGGTCACTGATCAAGTCCATTCAGAGTATGACTTCATCTCCTATATCTGCGACGTAAACTGTACCTGTGATGGTGAGTCGCCCAAGAATCAACGTAATTTCAGCCTCTCCTCGAATAGGTGCATTTTCACCAGTGACTGTCCGCAGCACGACGTTAGATGAAATAGGCTTCACGTGTCCAGGCCGAAGGATGTCGCTGCGTACCAAGGAAACTGCAGCACCGGTGTCTATGGTGCATATTACATCCATTTTATTCAATTTCCCTGGAATGGTGAGGCTCTCAGATGTTCTTTTTAGCCTGTTAACACAGATGACCCTCGGTGACCTTGACCTCGCAGGTGATTGCGAACTTAGCGGCGTCCTGGCAGGTGAGTTGGATTTTGGTGGCATTCTCACCTTGCAATCTTTCATGAAATGCCCTGATCTTCCACATCTGTAACATTTTCTCTGTGGCATTCTCTCCCTGCAGTCTTTTATAAAATGTCCCGGCCTCCTACATCTATAACAAATGGACGTGGACTGAAAATGGACCCGAACAAAAGGCATTCGAGAGACTGAAAATCCTAATTGCAAAGGCTCCTGTCTTGAAATATTTTGATCCTACTCTACCTGTGATTCTTAATACTGATGCAAGCCAATTTGGCTTGGGAGGATATATATCACAAAAAGGTCACCCAGTAGCATATTGGTCTACTTCGTTGACTCAAAGCCAACGCAACTATGCCCAAATAGAAAAGGAACTATTGTCGGTGGTAATGGGCTGCGAAAAATTCCATTTTTTCTTGTATGGCAGACCATTTGTGGCAAGAACTGACCACAAACCACTTCTAGGGCTAGTCAAGAAACCAATTGAGACATTATCACCTCGACTCCAAAGGCTTGTCATCAGACTTCTGAAATATGATGTATCTCTAGAATATATACCTGGAAAAGAACATTACTTACCTGACCTGTTATCCAGAAAACCTATGGAAAAAACCGAAAATACAGATTACTTGGATGAAAGAGTTATAAGATCTATCATTCATCTAAAAGACAGCATAGGGAATGATGCAGAAATTGAAACGCTTCGACACTACATCAGAAACGGCTGGCCTGAACACTTGTCATCAGTGAAGAAAATTGTTAAATCTTACTATCCCTACCGAGATGAGATTCATGAAATCGATAATTTCGTCTTCAAGGGACAACAGCTTATAATACCAGTGAACCTGCGTATGGAGATGCTTGATAAAATTCATCAATCTCATCAAGGCATCATAGCCTGCCAAAAGAAAGCACAACAATCCATTTTCTGGCCAAACATCAACGAACATATAGCACAAACAGTATCTTCCTGTTTGACGTGCCTACAGTACAGTAGAAACAATGTCAGACAGCCCCTGCAGAACCATCAAGTACCGGAATTGCCATGGGAGAAGATAGGAATCGACTTCCTCCATGTAAAAAATTGCAACTATCTTGTAATCTGCGACTACCACTCAAAATTTATAGAACTAGTTGAAATGTCAAGAAAGGATGCTTCATCAGTTATACAAGCACTACTGTCTGTGTTCAAATCACATGGAAAAGTGTTGACTGTCATGTCAGACAATGGACCACCTTTTGACTCGATTAAATTCAAGCAGTTTCTGAAAGAATTAGACATCTCTCATACCACGTCGAGTCCGTATCATTCCCAATCCAATGGAATGATCGAAAGACACATACAAACGATAAAAGGACTGATCAGCAAGAGTAACAAACACCCTTACTACCTAGTAATGGAATACAACGGGACTCCCAAGCAATATCTTCCATCGCCAGCTGAAATGCTTAGTGGAAGAAAATTCAGAGGAAATGTACCCCAAAGTAGAAGTACATTGAAACCCCTGTTTGATACTAGCAAAACTTTAGAAGTTCTAAATAGACAGCAGTTAACAGAAGCAGCATGCTACAACAAAAGTAAAAAGCTCCTTAGCCAACTGCAAGAATCCCAACCAGTAGTCATTCAGCAGGCTTCCAGAAAATGGGTTCCTGGTCAAGTAATCCGGCTACATAAAAGTCCGGAGAGTTATATTGTGAGGTCAGAAGATGGAGGGGTTTACCGCCGAAACAGAGTACACCTGAGGCCAACCAATTCCCCAAAGCCCATGCCAGATAGTACATCTGAGTCCGACCGTGAGTCAACTGACCAGCAGCGTTTGCCTAGAGTCAACTGTCTTCCCACTACAAATAGACAGTTAGAGCTGCCCAGTGAACCAAATAAGCAGTCGGAATCACCTTGTACACCAAGCACTACCAGCATGCCAATATCTTCTAGTCCCAACCATACAAGAGTAACTTCTAGAGGCCGGGTCATAAAAACGCCAGTGAAGTTCAAAGACTTTTTGTGATTTGTGAATTATTTCTAGTATATTCATTCAAACTTAGTTGCCAATTAAAAGGGGGCATGTCATATGAACATGTGTTCCGTGTTCTGTGACTTCTGTGAGTACTGTCAAGTTATGACATGTGACGTACCGCCTAGTTGAAGTTGAGTTGTTAATTTTAATAAATAAAAAGTTCTACAATACTTCATCATATATTATATATATTATATATCAATGGTTAAGAGATAACTATATAACACAATTCAGTGGCTTCTATGAATATTTTTCAAATGTTCATTCCATTTATAGAAGAAATTAAATCTGGGGAAAATGGAAATAACCTGCATTTCCGGAAGCAAAAGACATTTTACTATACCTTTTCGACACTAGTATGGTGTTTTGAATTATAGTGAATAAGACATCTGTTAGTGAACCCATATAGCCATCCCAATTAATTTACGTTCAATACTGACAATCACTAAAACAACTAATGGACATAGAGCTAGCCACGGAAATAGGGCAGCAATGCAGCAATTAATATATAGAAGAATTAACCACCTAATCAATCCTTAACACCATTATTAATTGACTCGGGCGCCTGGCAACTTTTCATTGGTGGGGGTATGCGTGGTACGGCCGTCAAGGGGTTGAAAAATCAATTGAAGATGTTCAGTTTATAAAGCGCTGGTTTTTGGTGTGGTTGTAGCTAATTATGTTCAAAATACGGAAATGATATTGCCAGGCGATTTGCTTGGGGAAAAAGTAGTGCCAGGTGCGTAGAAGAGTGCCGAAGTCGTCTCATTTCTAGAGGGCTGGGACTACATTTTTTCGTTACATTGAACACTCAGGATGGTGTGGGTAAAATGACAGGCGGAAATATTGAGCCGAACACCTTGCCAGTCGCCGATAAAGAGCGAGAAATACGCGAACGATAGTCAATTAAATGCTACAGTTATTTTTTATTATGAACGTTGTACGTGTCATTCTATTGTAGTAGAAGAGAAACCATTTTTCATTCATTATTGTCTATTTCTTTTTTAGCAGTCTCAACATATACTATATAATTGTTTATTTTTCATTAAAAATTATCATGCATTTTTTTATTTCATGCATGTAATTGTACATGAAAACACGGTAACAGAAACGGCTATATATTTTGATAATTATTCTGAATATTTACGAATGAAAATCATCATTATAACTGTTCATGAAAAAAAACTATCAATTATCTATGATATAAAAAATTATTGAATTGAATAAAAATGAATTGAAATTCCTAGATTTATAACATATAATTATTCTGAATATTTACTAATGAAAATCATCATTATAACTGTTCATAAAAAAAACTATCAATACTCTATGATCAAAAAAATTTATTGAATTGAATAAAAATAAATTAAATTCCTAGATTTATAACTTCAGCTTCGCGACTGTGTATAATTTGTGAAAGTGCAAGTGCGAAGGTATAAACGTTGCAAACGAATAAACGTCGTTGGAAAAGTATCAGGACATCAAAAAAATTCGCCTTGGGTACGGATTAAAATATCGTGATATTGATTTACCATCTGCCCCAAGTGACTAAAAAGAGTACCATCACAAATGTCGTAATCGTTTCATCGCAGTTATGAGTAAATATTTAATAAAAGAAGATGAACAAGCCAGTAGTACGTCTCCACTAACTTCTCATTAATCTACCTCAGTTGAAGACAGTATCAGCAAAGGAGAAAGATATCGTAGAAAAACCGAAGGAACAACCGCTCAAGTTATCGCTTAACTCTGCAACGATTGGTTCACAAGAAGGTATAAAAAAATGCATATTTTGTTATAAAGCTCGCGTAAAGGTAAAATTGAATTGCGTACAGCCAAAACAAATGTTTTTAAAGATTCTTTGGCAGAATTGAATGATTTACAATTGTTGGAAAAAATTTACGAAAGTATAATTTTGAGTTTTTTTAGGTTCCTAACCTACCATATTCTGAAAAAATAGAAATATGTCAAAACTCAAATTTCTGACATTTACAAAAAGTGAAAACTACTAACTAGAAGAGAATATATTTATGAAATTTTTGAAATCTGAAGGAAATTTGGTTTCTGAAACATAAACGATAAGTATTTTGAAAAAGATTAGTTATAGTCAAATTTAAGATATAGGTACGAGAACTTGCTGACTAATTGAACGTGTTCCATTCAGAAGGAACTACTTTTGAATTATCACAGCAACTTCTCGGGGTAGACTGAAAATCTGCCCTTCTACACTTGTAAAGATTCAATATTAATTTCTATTTTTTCAGATTGTGGTAGGTTGCGAACCCAAAAAAGTTAGAAGAAAGAATCCATCCAGAACAGGTATGGTCATTGTTGCAGTTATAACATAATCGAAGAGCTTGAAACTGAAGCGACTTTTGCTGCTACCAATGGTTCAACTGTTTGACCAAAAGGACTCGCAAATCGCAGTCTGCAGATTTATGCATAAGAGTGCTTTCGACAATTTTGACCAATTTGTTGAAACTAGCAGCTATATACTTTTCACGGGACCGTTGGAATTATATTCCAAAATGTGAGGGACACTTGCAATGACGATACATAGGAATCCGCCAACGACAATGCTGGTGGATCTATCTACAGAAAAAAAAATCCAGTAATATATAGATCTGCTGTGGATGTTATCACATGCTATTGAAGTTCCAAATACACAAATGCGGGTAGGATTCAACAGTAAAATAATACCAGATGACAGCCCAAAACAAAAAGTTACGTATATACTTCAATCCGATAAATATATCGCCAAATGAAAAAGCATGGCTGAATGCGCCGTACGGAAGTAAATGCAAAGAAATCATAGAGAAAGAGAGAGAGAGAACTGAAAAAGCAATTGTCAAAGACAATGATTCAGGCTCAGAAAGCTGCTAGTGAGTAAAAACAACGCTACAATCACTTATGATTTAGTCATCGCAAAAGTTGCTTTGCAGATACAATCTAACAAGTCATTGACGACTGTAGTTTGTCATACGTAATGGTGGAATGCGAACTATTGGCCAATGGTTCGGTGAATGGTTTCGTCAGCGGGAGTTCTTTCAATCGACGCAAGCGGTAGCATCCTATGGTTGCCTAGCACTGGAAATCATGCATTTCAAAGCTTTTCTTGAGCGTGAAAAATTGGAAGTTGACGAGAATGTGATCTCAACGCTTACGAATTTTAAAGAAAATCGAGTTTGGAGAGAGACACTTGAAAACGAAGCTCTCGCGGAATTACTGACGAGATATTTGGCAGATCAGAAAGCGACACTTCGAGGCCAACACGACAAAACTGCTCAATTTTAAATGATAAATATCAAGCCCATCAATTATTACCAAACCTCAACGAGGAACATGCGTATGGGAGATTTCTAACTTTTCAAGCATATTTTGCCTAGAATAGCTAACATATTTTTTAGTTTCAATTTCAATTACGCAAGGTTGATGGTTAAGTACCACGACAATCTGATAAAGGTCGACAATACACATCCGGGACTAGCCTTTACGAGACAACATGTGGACTTGACTTTGGAGCAGACGGTAAACGCCAAATCAGTATCTGCCCGGCAACGTTGGTCACGCAGTCACGGCATCAGATCGACAATTATATCGTTACGTGTATGAAAAACTAGGCTGCAAAAGTCGCAAGATATAACATCTGATCTGAAACGTCAATATAAAAAAATACAGCTCTCCTTAAGACATTCATGGACACTATCAAAAGAAATATCAACTCATGCGATTTCGACTTAGATACGGGAGTTCTTCGCCACATCGCGACAGGGAGAGCTGTTCCAGATACAACTGCTGCTTTCCTTCTCAATATTGAAGAGCAGAAACTCAGTTGATGGACAATTTTATTTCTGAATGTGCCGCATCAAACGATATAGATTCGAAAAACCGATTAAAAGGAACCCTATGATGTTGGGAGTATTAATGGAGCAAAATATCGTTGTCGCAAAGGTGCTGTCGTATATCGATGGAAAAACGTGTAAGACCGACAGCAGCTTTCGGGAAATTATCAGAGAAGAGAATATTGAGCCAGCCACCACCGTGCACTGTCGTCGTGAAACTGGATGGGTTTTTTATGCTTCATTTAATCAAGGAAGTTACGGAAACATTCGGCAGCATGTCTTAAAAAATTCTCCAAATGGTGACAAGATTCAACGCAACGATTTATCTTGTTTTTGATCAATAGTTTTCACCGTCGATCAAAAACAATGAACGCGAAATAAGAGGACTTCAAAATCACTCCTACGTTATTTCGGGACCAGATCGAACGAGGCCTGCTACGGAAAAACTGCTTCAAAGAAGCGCTTGTACGTTTTTCAATCGAACACTGGGCGACCAATGAAGTGGCATCATTTATTGGACAAAAAAAACTATATATGTGAATTTTAATAATTGTTATTGCTACAAGTCCGTTAACGAAACTGTTCAACAATCGATAGACGAAGATTTGTCGTGTGGGAATCACGAAGAGGCGGACCCGAAAATAATCTATCGCATTTGTAACATTGATTTCGACATGTAAAACAGAGCTGCGTCAACAACTGCTTAGAGCAAACTATATCAGTAGTGTATGGGGGGGAACCCAAAAACCCAACAAAATTAACTCCACTCAATGATGGCTGGACAGAAAGCGAACATAAATACGGTATACTTTGGTTTGAGAGAATCAATGGCCATCCTACGTTATTGACGTCGTCAGTCAACCCGTACTCCTGAGCTGAACGAGATATCCCGGCAGAGTTCAGCCAATGAGACCATCGATAACGGAGTTTATTAATTATCATTAACTATAGCAAATCACACAGTTATATTTCAAAATGAATCACAAATAACAATAATATTTCTCTAATTTTCGAAAATGAAAGAATCGATTACAAACCTGTAACTAAGATGTTGAGATTGTATATAGATGAACATGAAGATGAACTTTGAATTTGAGAACGAACTTTGCTCAGAAATCATTATTACACAATGGTGTAAACACTTATAATAATACTCTTCCACAATTTCTCAAAAAAATTGAACAGGAAAACTTATTCAAGATAGATTTGAAAAAATATTTTTTGATCTAACTGATATCAGAATATTCTACATTTTTTCTTCACATTTTATAATTTATTCGTTTTTTAGTTATATAACTGTTAAATATTTAAAATATATGTAGATAGTTATAGACCTGCATGTCGACCATTCTAGCTTGGCCTCCGAGATGCGTATATAAGATGGGGTAAAAGAGTAACTGTGCATCATAGAAAAGCAAATAGACACAGAATGTTTTGCCACCATGCACCCAAATCTCAGAGAAAGCTCGACCTGTATGAATCTATTAGCTATTTTTATATATATGGACGAATATGGAGAGGCGGTAATTAAGGATATGGAAAAATAACAGTTTTGATTTGATGTGAAGAAATGTATTCGAAAAAGTCAATAACCTAATCTTGAAAGTTGTATTGGTTATTTTTGGAAGTAACTGCTGCATGCAAGAGAATTAGCTTTCACATCTTTTTGAGTATTTCAAATAAATGCCTTCATAAGAAAAAAATGTATCTAGGGCCGTGTTCCGTTTCCCTGTCTGGTTAACCAGAGTGGTTCTTTCTCTCTCTTTTGGATGGACCCGGTCAATATGATAGAGGGAGAGAGAACCACTCTGGTTCACCAGACATAGAAACGGAACAGGGCCTAGGTTGGTTGGTTACTGAGTTAATGGGTGCGTCCTTGGACATATACCCAACGTCATGTGAAAATTCTTTAAGTCATAGGAACGAGTGCGCTAACCAAGCGCGTCTGGGATGTCCCATACTCGCTCCCGTTATTGCTTTGTAAGTAAAACAATCTTATGGGTATCAATGACTTCGCCAAATCCGTTGGCATCCGGCTTGGTTACCGGCGTAGGGAACCACCGATCCTCTTCTTAGGCTGGATTCAGACAGATCCGAAATCCGATAGCTTTCTGATTGGTCCAAATTTAAATTCAGACCAATCAGAAAGCTATCGGATCATCGTGCGATCGGATTTCGGATCTGTCTGAATCCAGCCTTATTCTTCAGTTTCTTCTAATATTACGAAATGGTTTCATTTTCTTCTTCTTCGTCTAACTAATTTTGTTTCCTTTCTAATCTTCTTCTTATTATAAAGATAACCTTACATGTATACCACGTGTTCTTTGGAGGTAATGATAACGTATAAGTAATATAAAACTTTGCTATGCACGTTCTCGTAACGGCAGGTACACGAACAATCACAAATACACGTAAAACAGGTTCCGACCATTAACTAAACAGCCATACTGGCTTCAATCAGTGTGGAATCGCACCTCTTGGCACAGACGTCCGTACACGGCCGCCATTTGCACCAAATTCCAAAATGTTTCTAACAGCGGTGCCATGTTTCCTGTTGGGAAGCTAGGCCAACCCTCAGATGTACTATGTTAGGTAACAAGAGTTTGATTGTTAAAATCTGTATCGAGTTTGTGTTTTATGGCTCGAACACTGAAAGAAACTATTATAGTAGCAAAAAATCTTTTATTTCCATTCTTCAAAAATGATTCAATATAAATGCTGTCTATACGAAATAATTGGCAAAAATGACGACTCAGGATAACTTTTTGATTAATTAACTCATTATTTGAGAGCCTGGAGTGTTTTTCAAATGACAGGATGTGATTATTTCTATAAGAAATATATGAAAATATTGAATATCACTTAGGGTCCCTAAATCGAAAACTAGGAACATCTTGAAAAATCCAAATGCACCTGGAACCTTGATTCTTTAATAAAAACATCAACATGCAAAAATAATATTAATTAAAATCTGCATTCTCAAGGATTTTTTTCACGAGGTATAGTCGCATAATCACTACTTGTTTGAGATAGCACCTTCGGGATACCAATTATACTTAAAACATATACAATAATTATATTCTTAAATTCAACCTAGTCAGTCAGATAATAACAAGAAACGCTCGTGAACCAATGAACTGCCCTGGACGAATAGCGCCGATTTTCAGTTCCGCTAAAATAACTGTGCGTAAAAAAACTATTATGTACAACTTCAACAATAAAATACATCTTGGTACTTTTCAGTCACTTCATACAGCCTCCTGAATCTTCTTTGAAGATATGTGGTTTCGCAAGTCCATTGCGAATTGGAACATCATGGTTGCCATTTCTCTTTCAAACACGGTCTTTGGTATCCACAGTTTGAGATCAACATCTACAATCCAATGTAAGATACATTTACGTGGATCATCGGCGGGCTCTATAATATAACAACCTACGCCATTTTCTCCCCTGGAAAAAAGATCACATTAGGATGTGATCAAAGAATAATAGGTTATTTTTCATTTTACTCAGTTGAAAACAATAAGTAGCAGTGGTAGAATTCATTTATTATCAAGGAAAGTTCAAGCGAACTTTGTGAATCACCGAGGAGTTAGAACTTTCATTTAAAAATTTATTTATTCTTGTATTTTTCTTATCAAACTCTTACGTTTTCGCCGCATCAAAGCAATTTACTGATTTTTGATAGTCCATTTGCTATTTCCACTGTAGGGAAAACCAAGAAAACCTGCAGTGCCATCCAGTAAGATAGTTTATCCGATGTAATACGGCACCGTTAGAAATGTAATCTAGGTAAACCACAGTACCTCACTATAAGCTTGTCACGCACATTTACCCATCTCATCCAGGCTACGAACTCGGCATACTAGCGACACAAAAAGCAAAGAAAAACCAAATGACCGAGGAGACCTCCAAATGTCCCCCCTCCCCCTTTGGCGGTCGGACTAAGACATTAACATATAAGGCAAATTAGTTTCTTCTTTTATGACAAAAACAAACAAAACTTAAGATCAATTGGTGTCCGACTGAGCTAAGGCTCTGCCTTCGTACGCCGATGTTCTTCTGACTTCCTAACTGAGTGAGAGCGAGTAGCGACTGTGAAATGTGGATTGCTCAGATATTACTCCTAGCAGTAAACAAGTTCATCGGAAACACCAACTGAATGGTTGTTGCTGTAGATTCTCCTACAATTGAAGTATCAAATGCACTAGCAAAAAATCAGTGGCTCGGAGTGTCAATAAACAACATTAGTCATCCCTTTTTCACGATGTTCTGCATTCTGGACGCACTCGGGAGATATTAATGAGAAAAAAAACAATCAATAGATACAATTTTTTAGCTTGAAACAGATTATTATTTCCTACCTGATGATTTTTTTATTAACGGGTATAGATGGATGGTCTGTCTTGCAATGACAAATCACCTGGTATTTATCAATAACCGACCAATGCCTCAAATTTACAAAATCTCTGCTAGATACCAAACCACCAACAGCTTCTTTAGATATTTGATAGGTTATGTCGGTAGTTTCATCAAAGGACTGAACCTTTTGCGAGTCTTTTATAGCACTATTCCATTTTGGAAGATCCTGTACCCGAAAATAAAGTTCTTCTAAAAGATAACCAGGCGACGTATCTAATGGAATCTGAAATGAAAAAAATCGAATAGAAAAACCCTCTTGAATGTACGAGACTGGGCCTGCACAGAACTGGTTTGGATTTTTTAAGACTTTGCATTATGTATAAAATACACACATCATCATAACGTAACCTGAAACTTTGTCCAAGATCCATGAAAAAGGTACAAACAACTCTTCACTTTCCACCTAATCGGAGGATAACTCGATGAAAACGTAAATTGAAAAAATGGTCTACAAAAAAATTTTGCCGTTTGATAAGACCTCCATATCCAAGACGATGTTATGAAAATGTATCGAAATTTTTGAAAACTATCACATTGAATATCGTGAAAAATGTTTCACAAATATGTAGAAAACTCGTTCAAGTTTATCTAACTACTACTTACTAAAATGCTCTCGAGTAAAACATGAGGAAATAAATAGTGAAATGTATAAGATATAAAAATAGTCCGGTAAATGATCAACAACAATGAAGCAGAGTAAAGGCCGAAGAACCGATCCTTGTGGATAAGAAGCTATTTCGATGGACTCCTTTTATTGAAATCCTTGCTCATTATACATATTTCCCTCAAGATACTTCATAATGCCGATCGTGACAACTTTCTCTGTATAGATAGGGGTTTCTGCCTTTTTGTCTGGACTGATTAACAAGATACTGTTTGAAACTGAGAGACTGGCCATAATGGTGCCGAATAGGAAGCCGGGGTCAATAATGCAAGTCACACACACACAATATTAATTTGATAGTTTGATTCGTAGGCATCTAGGAAATACTGAACAAAAAGAACAAAAATCGAGGTTTGTTAATAAAATAACCAAATATACGGTATCCACTTTTATATTTTTTTTGCTATCTGAGGGTGGAAATGTATGCATGCATGAGGTATGCATGATACAAGACTAGTACAGTGTAACCATTTGGCATGAACTCGCTTCGCTCGACCCTAAGAAATTTCGATCGATACATAAAATAAACGTTTTTCCAACTGGTTACCTGAATAACAACTTGAAGATGATGTGAAACATATAGTATAATGTATTGTAAACATACCTGTAATTTGAACATTTTTTTGCCGTTACGATTTGTTCTCATAGTGACAATATCTTTTTCATTTTGGCGGAGAACTTTCCAATCCTTCATATGAAACAGGTCCCACGAATCTTGAAGGAGTTTGCCAGCCAATATCTTATAATTTTCTTCCTTGAATTGCAATTTGAAACAGATATATCAATTGTTTGAAATTAACCAACAAATGAGCTGAATATCACACAAATGAGTACTCTAAATAACATAAATTCAAAAATTTAACACAAGTAAAAAATAATACCATAATCCTCAACATATCTCATCAAACTCAGAAGTATTTGTGGACTGTTTATCCGGTCGATCGTTTTTAAACTAAATAGATTATTTAAATTGGTGATATTAGAATTTCAAATACAGACATATATTGATTTGCCAAGGGAATACAGACCTGAAGATGATGAATGCATAATAAATTATCTAATTTTCGTTTCACAGCATTTGACTTTCTAGAATGAATTAAATTGGGAATCATAAACACTACCTCTGTTCCTAATTCCAATAACACATCAATTCCATAAATCTTCAATCCCTTTTGTAATTCTTTTCATGTTTATAGGAACTTGATATACATAAATTGACATAGACAACTGAACAAATATATATTTATTAGTATACTAGCCGAACGTTCATTTTATTTTCTTCACTGTCGATTCGCTGTGGGTTTTATCCGTCACGATGGAAATTTTTTTGGTTGGCTATATGCAATAGCAAGATGCATCAAAACACTGGTGCGTTGACTGATATGCTTTTGTTCAGTCAATTCCTCTCTCTCGATCTGAGATATCGTAGTGAGAGCTTACAATTTTTGACGGTTTGAAATTTTTATAGTGCAGCACGACTAAAATTCCGATGCCACAAATCCCTCAGAATACTTGTGTAATGTATCGAAAACTTGTTCCCTGATATCAAAGAGTACCAGTTCAACACGGCACCATCATAATACATGATATAAAAATGAATCCTGATCAAGATATACGGTATATCTTTGAATAATGAGTAAAATTCTGAGACATTAAAATAGGTGCTTCAAATTCTTAAGTGGATTAGTCGATGTTATGAATTTGAATGAGAATCTGAATATAAATTGCTTGTAGACACATGCATCCAAATATAAACTCTGAGTTCTTTTCGAATATCTCTTTGGTACAGTTGTGGCTTTGTTATTGTTTGCTAAAGTCAGGTCTTTGTTCTGCTCCTGTGGGTGCCGCGAACTTGAGGAGGGCTGCTTGCCCATTTGATGCTGGTTGGATATTTTTTCCGTTTCTTCGTCTGATTCTCCATTGTTTCCTAATTCCTTCACACTGTTATTATTTTTGTCTATGTGAAGTTTTTGTCTCTTGATGAATGCATTCAGTCTTCTTTGAGGTGTTGCTTCTAGGTTCTGAGTTCCCTTTTCTTTCTAGGAATCAGGATTCAGCGACAGGATTTCCTGTCTCTCCTATCTCGTTCCAGACTCTCAAGAGTTGAATTATTTTTTGGAATATATCTAATTTCAGAACAATATATTGGAAAGACTTCTCACAAATTCCATATTCATGTTGTTGATATCCGAGTGTGTAATGTTGAGTTTCAATTTTTTGCAATTCCAACCAAGCGACAGCTCACGAGTGTATTTTGATACTGACAGTCTCATTGGCTAAACTAAGGCGCGATCTTTCGTTCACCAATTGAATAAAATTCTTTTATTTGACTGTTCCACACAGGAGTTACAGCCAGTCACAAGAATGACAAAGGTAATCACATTAAAAAAAACAAAGTCACACTACACAAACATCAAACATGGTAAATACAAAATATGTGAAAAAAGCAAGCAGTAAAAAGTTCAATTCATAATATGGAGTTCAACGAAGTCAGCTATGATCTAAGAAACTCCTCAACAACGTAAAAACAATATTTCATTCATATTCATAATTCCTATTATTTGAATACACCTAAAAAAGTGATAAAAATCCAGAACCGTATTTAAAATTTCATATTCAAGGGTGGCCCAAGGAAAACCACATTGTCAATCACACTTAAGCAAACGTTCCATTTTTACATTATGAGACTATGATTTCGATTATAGAAATAACTCTTCCTGTCTGTGTGTTATGTTATCACTCATCTTGTTGAATTAATGCCTACATTTCATGATCAACAATATTTCTAAAATATTGCAAAGAGTTCAAATATCTACAGTGAAATCAAATCTGAAATATGTTTCTCACCTGTTCCCTTGTGAAGCTGATAGGTAAAAATGAGCATGTACTGGGATTCTGCTCAAATTTATACAAGGATCCTTCTGGGGATGCCTGTGGGGAGTAGAAGTTTCCAAGGCTCTCGGTATATAAAGATGGCAGACCATGAACATATCTCCTTATCAATGGAGCTCTTTCAGACTCAGTAGCTGAAGAAACAACAAATTGGATAACTGATTTTTTTGTGCTAGCAGTTCATCCCTTTTTCGCCAGCTTAATATTTTCTTCTCCATATTAATTTTAATCAAATTACCTACTTTTAAAAACAATATTGGTATATTCTTGTAACTTAAATCCAAATTGCATTGAATCAAAAGTATCGTGAAGAGAAAACTTACTGAAAATATGAGTTAAAAAAAGGATAACGTGAACACCGGTATTTTTGTATGTACCTAATCAAATACTCACTTGTTAAGTACCTGTTAGCATGCGTTTCTTGCGGTATTACTTTAAAATCGAGAAACCAGGCTTCACCCCAAGATAAAATGAATGATGCTAAAACTAGAAGCACCTCAAAAACTGGTTGAGAAGAATGTGGCCACTGTAAAATGAAAGTATACTTATGAACTTGATAGAAAAAGAAGTAAAAATAACAATAAATAATTTATTATATAATCAAATCAATATAAACATGTTGAAACATTTATAAAAAATAATTTTGGGAGTTTGAATAAACGATCTGATCCTAAATCACCCTATATGCTAGATATAACCCATGACAGTTTTGAAACTTGTACTTACATCATAATAAAATACTTTGGCTATGAGGAACGCACACGTGGAAGCAGTAGATAGCTAAAAATTAACGATTAAGATCGAAATAAAAAGTTTTTCTTCAACCTACCGATATCACAATCCAGTGATTTATATAAAACAACGCGTAGAAGATTATCAAAACAGAAAATCTAAGGAAAGCAACTAACACGATGTCGAAGAGAGAAGTCCTTATATTATAATGGATAACTTGTTCCGTTAACGCACTTATTATATATTCGCCATTGAGCTGAAAATAAAAACACGATTTAATTTCCTTCCTCAGACAGCAATAATATATTATATTTTCACAAGAGAAAGTGGTTCAATTTTCTACCTAATATTTTTTATGAAAATAATAATTGAAATAAAATAACGCCTATCACAATAAAAAAGACACTGTTTGACAGTTTTCATTTTGAGGTGGATAAATCTTATCTTCGTAGTTTTCTGGGTTTCTAACCTACCACAATCTGAAAAAGAAGTATCAATTTTGGAATACATTCAAGTGTAGAAGGGTAGACTTCTATAGAGCCTGACAAGTTGCTGCAATAATTAAAAAACGCATGAATTAACGCAGCAGCTTGTCGGGTTAGATACCCTCCAACACTTTATTAGATTCCAATACTAATACTACTACTACTACTACTAATACTTATTTTTTCAGATTCTGGTAGGTTAGAAATTCGAAAAACTGGGAAGAAGAAAAAAATAAAGACACATTAGGCAACCAGTTTTGAACAGAAGAGATTACTTCGGCTGTGTGGGTATTTTTTCGCGCTCAAAAAAGACTGGAAAATTAAAGATTGTAGTATTAAGTTTCCACGGCTATTCATTGACAAAGAATTGAAAATTCGAACGATCAAAATGTTTTCATGCAAGCTCGATGAGAGCTGTTTCTTCGTGTATTTCAGTGTATTTTATGACGAGTATGCATCTGCACAATATTATTGAAGATATTGTGTTTTAATGGTCCAATTATCGATTTAGATGGCTCCGAGCGGGTACAATGATTTTGGGATCTTCGACTCAAAGCAATTCTTGAACAGAACAAGCAGTTCACATCCTTTCAAAAAATGGTTCGAAAAGAAATAGTATGTTTTCGATTCAATCTTGAAATTTACATTATTTTCCCATAAAAAATGTCGAGCATAATACGCGTTTGATTTTTCGTTCCAGTGTTGTAGGTTTTCAATTTTCAGAGTTTTTTTTTGAAGCAATTTTGAATGACCCCAGAGCGCCACGGCACATTAGCGGGCACTGCCTGCTGGTCGCCTTTGTCGAGATACAGCCCTCTCCAGTTTTTATCGGAGAGAACTTTGGTATTGCTAAGTGCAGAAGTCGAAGTAGAGAATTTCTATTACATAGAGTTTTAGTACAGAGTGTTTGGATGGTAAGCAAAGCAATTTGAGTGATTGTATTGTATTGTGATGAAGAGTTGTCACTAAAATAGTTTAATGTTGTTTGGAGTTTCAAAAAACCAACCCAAGGTAATATCGTAACAATAATAAAATGTTATCACACAAGTTATAAAGAGAAATCAATAGCAAAAATAAAAAAAATACCACGGAATACAAAAATCAGAAACAGGCAGGGAAAAAACGATAGAGTAAAAAATAAACTGTTATAAAAACCTAGAATAAAATGGATTTCATTGGAACTTTTTCACAAAAGCTTTCTATTTTCTCACACACTTATTTAATTTCATCAGCTCCTTTCAATATTCGTTTACTATTTCCACATATTTTATTTTTTCTACTATTTTTTAAATTTCAATATCTTCAATTTCGCCCATCTAGTTTCATAGCAGGTTTCAAAGGATGTAAAGGTTTAGATAATGGAAGGAACCACTACTGCCCAGCAGGAAACATTGTGAACCAGATTCAAATGTAAAATACATGTTCCGAAGTGAATGGAATGAAGAATTCTTCAACAATGAACATCTCTTAGTTTAATTCAATAGAATGGAAGTTTATTAATGAAATATTAGATCTATGGGTTCAAATAATAGTAAAAATGATCTGAGTACTTTCCATTTCTTCAATATATTCCAGTTAATAAGTCTCCACAATTTTTAGCTCTTGGGAGCCACTAGCAAGGCTGAGCTTACGTTTAGGTGTAGAACGGCATCTACCGATGGCAATGCTTGAAAACATTTTTTTTATAAGAATTCTAAAATCTTTTTTATTGACAAATGATATTATAGTCCACAGGAGTGATTATGTTTATATTGCTGTGACCTTCCATATTTACGTCATATGCCTGAATGGACAAATAAATTATATATATATATATATATATATATATATATATATATATATATATATATATATATATATAAGTTATTGTTTCCCAAATCAAGATCTACATATTCGTCGTTTCCAACTATCAGATATTCACATTATTAAGGTCCAATGTAATTTCTGTTCGTTCATATTGTTTTTTTTTTTACTTTTCTAGCCAAATAAATCAGATCATATTCATCCTGTTCAACTTGTCATCCCATATTCTAGCATTTTTTATTCACATTTTTTTTTATTTATAATATCGTTGTGTAGTTTGGCCCTTTAATTTTCATAATATTCATAAATGACTTAGCTGTGCTGAGTAGTCAAGATAAAACCATAATCAACTACGCAGACGACAGTACATTATTTTTCAAGGCACAAGTTTATCCCGAATTGCAAAACATTGCTAGCTCAACTATGAAAGAATCAGAAAAATGGTTTGCCAATTCTAGACTCGTTCTGAATCCGGAAAAGACTAAAGCTATTTTTTTCAAAACAAGCAACACTGTTGAAACACCCCAGTATATTACTTTGAATGATAACAATGTCTACTTCTGTGAAAATATAAAATGTCTCGGGATATTTATCGACGAGAATCTGAAATATGGTGCACACATTGATTCTCTCTGTAAAAAACTTAATCAAACCTGCTACGGTTTGAGAGTACTTTGCAGAAATGCAAATATTAATATAGGAAAAACATTTTACTTCTCCAACTTCTACTCTCATGCTAGATATGGTATTATCATTTGGGGCGGAAGTAGTGAATTGGACAGAATATTCAAGATACAAAAACGTGCTCTGAGGATCATGAAAAATATGAAGTTCTTAGACTCATGTAGAGGACATTTTTCTGAAATGAAGCTTCTCACAATTCCAGGGCTTTAAATCTATGAATGCATAAAATTTGTTTTTCAGAATCAACATTATTTTGAACCCTATTTGCCTATTCATTCTTATGGTACCAGAAACCCTAAAAACTTCAACCTACCCCAGCATCACCTATCTCTATCCGAAAGGGGAGCTCTTTTCTCATGTATGAAATTCTACAATCATTTACCCCCTTCAATGAAAATTGATAAAAAATGGATGTCAATCAAACAACCCCTAATCAACTCACTTTGTAATTTGGAGCCTTATCATATTGCGGATTTCTTCAGTGAAACTAAGGATATCTATACACAAATATGTATTTCAGCCTCAAATTAGACATTTTGTCTTCAGTTTGTATGACTAGCCTTCACATTTTGTATATGTATATGGTGCAATAAAATTATTATTATTATTATTGGTAGGACAATTGTGTTTGCTCATTGAAAAGTTCTGCAAATCTACTCCAAGTTTATAATCCATAATTTCTATGCAAACACCTTCATTTCGATATTTACTAAAACTTTTTTGAATTATAGAAGAAGATTCAAAAAAATAGTCTCTAGCCGGAGTTGAAATTCATACTTGTTTTTTGTTTCCCTTTCCTCACTAATATAGTCCCCTCCCTCAACCTCACAAAACAACATTACAATATCGATGTTTGCATCAATATTTAGTAATATCATTGTCTACTATATTCCTCATTATGTAATATTTTGCAATCATTGACAAGTCAGGGTCTTTGTACCAAAGAACAAATAAATAAGTCATATTTATTTAGAGCTTAGCTAGGTGAAGGTCTAAGGAGGAATTTGTGAGAGAATCATAAGATACAGTGTGGCTTATCTTTGAGCTGAACCTAAACAAAATGAAGTTTATGTGAAATGCATGCAAGTGGCCCCGAGAATCTTTCAACTTCAATGCAATTCCAATGAAATAATGATGAACTAGAAACTTGATTCCTTCCCACTACAACTAAAGAAGAAATAACCTTCTTTTGCAAGTAAATTGAAAACAGCTGCTAACGTGATCAAAAATAAAATTCAATAAGCATTGATTCACCTTATTCAACATATAACTGCAGAAAATGCAGAAATAGATAACAACTATCAGAATTAGTATGTACTGGCAAGTACAGCTTATCCAATCCAACTCGTCATGAAAATTCGTCCCACATCCAGTTGCACATTAAACTTCGTGTGTGTTTCAAACAGCTGCTTGTCCTGCAATGTGCAATATGTCATCATTTCCTTGCCAAGATGAAATGGATAAGCTGTAATATGGTGTGGCCAGAGTAGCTGCATCATCAATATATTGTCATTAAGAAATATTTTCTATTGATCCTAATATAAAATAAATTAATGGTAAAACAACTTACCATCACACAAATAATCCACATCAGAGAGGTCAATAAAAAATCAAAGGTAACAAACAGGCAAAAAAACCTTCTAACATTTGACATTCTTCCATCAAGTCTTTGTCCAGCCATCAAATCCTCCGAAATGATGTAATCCCTAACTGAAGAAATTGTGTTAACACTGTGGGAATAGGCTGAAATATAAAATGGTTCAAGTGAACCATTTACTTCATATTAACAAGTACAATTGAATATTTTATAGATGTCGTTTTTAAAAAGCAATTCCATTCCACATGAAATCCATCTAAACCATTCATTAATACCTAAATTACATTCAAATACTTACAGAACTCCAGAGGTGATTGTACATTTTGATTTGGAGAACTGTTGAAATTAGATATATTCTCTTGTACTGGGGTAGACATTTTTTTAATTGATAATCTTGAAAGCCACTTTCATGAACTACTTTTTTAGGAATTTTCAGTAAGAATTATTCTCATTTGAATAAAAAAATTTTGAATGTTCGACTTAATAAATTACACCGAATATAATATATGAATTTATATTTCCTGAATTTCAAAACTATTGTTTGGCCACAAAAGAAAACATGTTTACTGTTTACTTCCCAACTTTGACTTTTGAGATATGACAGATTTGACATATGTTTTATTTGTCAAAGTCAAGATTCCCTTGTTAAAAGTAGCTACGTTCGTTTATTAAGCTCTGGACGCTCAGTTTGCTCGAAGCCGTTCGTCGTTCGTTTATTACAAATCGAGCTCTCTGAGTTTATACATATGTCATATGTGTCCATTTATTCACTGAGCGAGCACATCGAACAAACTGGTACTGGTACAGTAAGGCGGCAGTCGCACAGAAACCACTATCATCCACGACCACTCACCTCCAACAAACACAATCGACGAAAATAACGGCTGGCTGTCTCACAGCAATCACCCACTGCTATCAATTAATTCTCGATATGAGTTCTAGGTCTATCAATTCCCCTTTATCTGAGAGGCTCCAGGTATCATTCATTGTTTGTTGATTAATTTCTGCACAAAAGTCAACAGAACACAAACAGAAAAAAGATGATAATTGAAAATCTATGCATGAACGACAATTGACAGCTGATTAAATTTTTTAATCGCATGCGCTGGCCCACTAGTTGCCACCAAATGGAAATTTTAAACCGGTGGTTACCGATCGATGATCGACGGTGGTAACTGGTGATTTCTGTGAGACAGTACAGCGTTGATTGCATCTGCTGGAAATTTGGTGGGTGGCAACCGGTGATCTCCAGTGGATCTGTGGGACTGCCGCCTAAAGGTGCTGCAACGTTCATATATAGGAAAGTTACGAAATGTCACGAGTTTATAGGCGAAGGGGTACCTGAGGCTAGGGGCAGGGTTTGGGGAAATCGATGTTGGCAATTCTGGGGTGAATTGGGTAAATTAAAAATCTCTATAGGTGACATAACCCCATAGAACCAAAGATAAACAGAAAAAGTACAAAGAAATTGTCACAGAACACACAAACATATATATGTTTTATGTGGCTGATTCCTGATTGTCTCTGACTCTTGTTGTCTTTGTTACTCTGTTGTAAAAGTAAAAGATTTGTTGCGTTGTCGTTGTCACAGACCACAGCATACCTGAACCTGCGTTGCGTTGTGTATTCTGTCTTGTCTTTGTGGAGTTAAGGGAAATGAAAATGAACTTTTATGATACCTAGAATAATACTAATTAGAAGAAATAATATAATTCTTTAGATTTATACTTTTGTACAGTTTCGGAAATACATCGTATTGACTTGTATTGTGGCAATGGGGTTTGTTAACAATAAAAAGCATGATAATTTTTGTATTTTAGTATTTGTGTGGTAGTCAGTTTTTAGTTTATAATTTGCATATGATGCAAGTTTACTTTCAAATTAGACCTGATAAGTTCTGTGATGGTTTGTTCTTAAGATATTTTGGATGTTCTCATTTGTTTTGTACTCAACTATAATGCTTGGAGAAGTCAATTCGGACCGTTTAACTATATTTACTCATATTCAACTTGTTATAATAGGCTAAACAGCTTCAATTGAATGATAACACTTGAAAAAAAAATTGAAATATATCAAAAAAAGTCAAAGTGAACGAATCTTGATCTTGGTTATTGCGAGAGGAATTTCCCTATACCTTTCCACTGCTACAATTCAATTGACAATACTTGATTTTTTTTCATATATTGAATATATCAGAAACTGACAAGTAATGCTTTATGCATCAGTTTTGAGTAATGAGAAGTTCAACCTTCACTTTTCATTAGGAACGTTTAAGCACTAGTCCTAATAAATTTAAAATAAATTTAACACTATACATTAGAAGACGTAGATAAGATAACGTTCAAAGTATAATACAAAGCTCAAACATTTTCTTGGCCTCGGAAAAAGATCCTTGAACGACTGGTAAACCCAAATACTTTCCATTTCATATAGGAGTAATTATCATACTCTGGCAAACTTTCTTGCTGCATGAGGAACAGTCCCACTTTTGTTAAAACACAGGTATTCCTTTCGGATTTTCACCAACCATACACAGTCATCAATTTTTCATTTGCTTTCGTTTTCAATTTTCACATACATCGAGATCAGATCGAGTTGAATTATCTGTCGAACCAAACACTAATACGAAGAGCATATCCACACTTTTTCTCAACTGACATTCAGTGTTGAACACCATAAAGTTACATTTTCAATATACTCGAATATTCATAGATCTTATTAGGGAAGCAGGAATTTTTTTGCTATCTGTTGTTATCTACCAATCAGAAACCAAAAACTGAAATCCACTTGCATATTAGTATATCGTGGAATTTCACCTTAACCTCATTGACGCCCCCGCAATATGCCTATATACCAACGTTG